>QRDG01000201.1:1490217-1510967 GCA_012064385.1 Puccinellia tenuiflora | reverse complement strand
ATGCAGGTGAGCATTGTCGGGTACAAGAAGGGGCAGCTCAAGATGTTGTCCCATGCATATGACCGGTCTCTTGGCGGAAGAGACTTTGATGAAGCCCTGTTTAAGCACTTCGCGGCAAAATTTAAAGAGGAGTATAAGATTGACGTTTACCAGAATGCCCGCGCCTGCATTAGGTTGCGTGTGGCCTGTGAGAAGCTCAAGAAGATGCTTAGCGCCAATCCGGAGGCACCAATGAATATTGAGTGCTTGATGGATGAGAAGGATGTGCGAGGGTTCATTAAGAGGGAAGAGTTTGAGCAGATCAGTGCACCAGTACTAGTACGTGTGAAAGGGCCTTTGGAAAAGGCCTTGGCTGAAGCTGGCTTGACAACCGAAAGTGTGCACTTTGTTGAGGTTGTTGGATCAGGCTCTCGTGTTCCTGCTATAATCAGGATTATCACTGAGTTCTTTGGTAAGGAACCACGAAGAACTATGAATGCAAGTGAATGTGTTGCCCGCGGATGCGCTCTTCAGTGTGCTATACTTAGTCCCACTTTCAAAGTGCGGGAGTTCCAGGTACTAAACTGACTGCTTACTTTTGGTCTTTGGTTAGTTTTACCAAAACAATTATATGTTCAACGTTTGTTCACTACTTATCCAAGAAAGTGTTTTAGTTAGAAGTATTACATGCTCTCTTGTAGACTGTGAGAAGTTGTAATGTAGAATATATGCTAGTTGGAAATATTACAAATCTCTTGATCTTGGTTAGTGCTAGATTGTATTGTACAATATGCTATTTTCAAATGCTTTCTTTGACCATGTGTAGTATTTGCTTAAAAGTACTTATTTTATATCCTCTACTCTGCTAAGGCACCGTGCTGTTGATTTGCTTCACATATGGTTGTGTTAGATATGCACTGTGAGATTTGTGTTATATTCTGCAATTTTCAAGACACAATGTTGTCCAACATTAAATTCATTTTTGGAGAATGCACTCTGTGAACCTTATCATATTGTCTTGATATCCTGCAGGTGAATGAAGGTTTTCCCTTTTCAATTGCTTTATCATGGAAACCAGATTCCCAGAACAATGAGTCCCAGCAAACAGTGGTATTCCCGAAGGGGAATCCGATCCCTAGTGTCAAAGCTCTGACCTTCTTTAGGTCCAATACATTTGCGGTGGATGTTCTAAATGTCGATACAGATGATTTGCAAATAACACAAAGATTAGCACTTACACGGTACACAGCATCATAGACATTTGCTAACATCGTTCAATCCACTCTCGGGTGCTGGAGGGCCTGATGTTTTAAATGGTTGCTTATTTATTTGTTGTGCTGAACTCTGTGCAGATCGGGCCTTTTCAACCCAGCAAAGGTGAGAAGGCAAAACTTAAAGTGAAAGTTCGTCTCAACATTCATGGCATAGTCTCTCTTGAATCAGCGACGGTAAATTGCACTGCCACATCCTGTCAGATTTGTCTGGAAAAACATATAACTTCTCTCTGATGTTCTTAGCATGCTTTCTTTTTGTATACAGATGCTTGAGGAGGAGGAAGTGGAAGTTCCGGTTTCAGCTACAAGTGAGGTGCCAAAGGATGCTACTAAAATGGACACAGATGATGCAACTGATGTCAATATGCAGGAACCTAAAGGTCCTGCAGACACTGTTGAGAGTGCTACTGTAGATGGGGCACAAGATTCTGAGGAAAAACCTGTTCCTATGGATACTGATGCCAAGGTAGTATGTTCTCCCTGTTGCCGGCTAATTTTTGGATTGTTATGTGTGGATGGTCTTTTGCTTGCAGCATGTTTGAAGAGCTGTTGCTCGGTGTGGCTTAAGTTGTGCTTACCCATGGGTCTCTATGGACTTCTCTCCAATTTTTGGAATCAGCTAGTACTTACGCATTGTTTTGAAATTGACAGTAGTTTACGGATGATTTGTTTGGCAGTCACACCTGTTTTTTTCTATTGTATCAAATAACCATTGTTCCTGTGCTGATTCAGATTGTTATTAGTGTTATCTTAAGACGAGCCGTATGTAATTTACACCATAAGTATCATGATTCCTTGTGCTGAATCAGAATGTCATTAGTGGTACCTTGATATGTTCAGTATATAATTTAAACCAAAAGTATCATGATTTGTTCTTGCCAGTAGTAGGCTAGTTCAGCTTTCATTCGCACATGTTACAATTTTGGGAAAGCACCATCTTCAGTTTTTTTTGGTAAGACATGTAACTTATAAAATGATCTTATTTCTTTTAGAGTCCATCAAAAAAGAAAGTTAAGAGAACCAATGTCCCAGTTGCGGAATTGGTGTATGGTGCTATGAGGCCTGATGAGTTGGAAAAGGCTGTCGAGAAAGAGTTTGAAATGGCTCTTCAAGACAGAGTGATGGAAGAAACCAAAGAGAAGAAGAATGCCGTGGAGGCTTATGTTTATGACATGCGTAACAAGGTATGTTTGGCTTCATGTTTCCATGATGCTTTATCAACTCTTGAGCAATGTGTGGTACATGATGTTACCTCTTCTATATTCAGCTTTATGAGAAGTACTGCGACTTTGTCACGTCGGAGGACAAGGAACCATTGATGGCTAAGCTCCAGGAGGTTGAGGATTGGCTGTATGAAGATGGCGAGGATGAGACAAAAGGAGTTTACCTTGCAAAGCTGGAGGAACTTAAAAAGGCATGCCTTGTTTACTACGCAATATTGTCTAGAGCGTGTTTTTATGTGCCGAGGTTCTGGATGGATGAACTTTCTTCTCCTGCAGGTTGGTGGACCAATCGAGTTGCGCTACAGAGAATCTGAAGAAAGAGGGCCTGCTCTTGAACAACTAGTGCACTGCATCCGCAGTTTCAGGGAAGCTGCATTGTCTGGTGACCAAAAGTTTGATCATATCGACATCACAGAGAAACAAAAGGTATTTACACCGACACCAGAAAGAGGATGATGACTGCTTGGTCTTGGAAATGCTCATCATTAGCTTGTATTCTGTTAGATGATCTTGAGTTAGCATTATTGTTATTGTGATCAGCCCTTTGTGGTGGATGAGATCAGAGGGGTACTCTATTGTCTGCTAACCTGTATGTATTTAACACGCAGGTTGTTAATGAGTGCTCGGCAGTGGAGTCTTGGCTAATTGAGAAGAAGCAGCAGCAAGATGCTCTGCCAAAGCATGCTGATCCTGTCCTCCTGGTTTCTGACATTAAGAAGAAGGCCGAGGCACTCGACAGGTTGGTTTGCTAACAACCCTGTGCTGTGCTGTCCAGTGTCTTGGGACAACTATTCTGAAACATTGTTCTTGCAGATTCTGTAAACCAATCATGACAAAACCAAAGCCAGCACCGAAGCCGCAGACCCCACCTCCGTCGGAAACGCCAGCACCAGAGGCTCAAACGCCGGAGCAGCACCCGGACGGTTCCACTGAAGCCAGTGACCCTGTCAGTGAGGGAGGTGCTCAGGAGCAGCCTACAGCTGAGCAAATGGACACCGACAAACCTGACGGTTCTCCCGATCCTTCCTCGGCATAAGCATATTGCTCAAGAGTTTTTATCTCCGTGGTGTCGATTGCAATCGCCTAGAGCAGCAAGATTGTGGCACGGTTGTGTTACATGTTTGTGAGGTTGTGTTACATGTTTGTGAGGTTGTGTATGTATTGGAACATTGGAGTCCTCTAGGGTTTCTAGGTGTCAATGTGTCGTCGTCAATCTTCACTACTCCCTATGTCCCATAATACATAGGAAATGGTGGTTCCTCCCCCCTCGATCCACTTGTCATCGTGTCCACATCCCAAATGTAGCAAATATCGAGAACTCGAAAACCGTTACAATCACGATGATGACTCAGATCTTGCTAAGCACTCAGCGCCAGACCGACGGCCATGGCCAGGTGGAAGTGTGCTCCGGCGACTCCCACTCCATGCTTTGAGGTACACCGGGTCAAGCCACATCACCGCCTTGGCTGCCCACCTGTACCTTGCCTTCACGTAAACGTCCAGTCCAGGCAGCCTTGTCGACGAGCGTCTTGATCATCGACGCTGTGGCGTCTGTGGTCGTACTCCTCCGTCTATGTGCAGCCCATGGCACCGGGATTGTCGGCAGGTGCGGCGTGCTTGAGCCTGAGGAGGAGATCCTGGAGTTTCGGAGAAGAAAATAGATGTCGTGGGCCCCCGTAAACTCAGCTAATTGTTTGCTGTTAGTATCTATATACGGAGTAGTACCAAAAGTGCGTGTTGGGAATTTTATATTTCTTCATAGAGGTCAGTTCGAAGCTGATCAACAAAAATTCAAAACCAGCCGCAACTTGGTCCTCTCTCCGTGAAGCTTCAATCTCCAGGTCGCGACTTATGTTTCTAGGATGTATAAATGTCGGGAAATACAGTCAAAAAATAAATGTCGTGAAATTAGTTCTCAGTCGAGTGACGTCAGCGCCTTCTTCTCCACCTCCCCCCCCCCCCCCCCCCCCCAGCCACCGCCGGCCGAACCGCCGACCTCCCCACCCGCGGCCGGCGCGCAGCCGCAGCGCCTCGCCGCCCCGTCCTGCCCCGAGCTCCTCCTCCGCCGGTCCACCGCCGCCCCTGACCATCCCTCTAAAGCCCCCCGTCTTCTCCGGCGCCGACAACCCCCCCCCCCCCCCCAAGTTAAGTCTCTTGGTCGCCTCCACCACCTCCGTCGCGGCGCGCCACGTCTCTAGCTCCCTCCAGGCTCGCCATCGCCGTCGGCCATCGCGGCCAGCCGCGTCGCCCGCCCGTCGCCGGCTCGGTTCCGCCCAAGGAAGAAGAGTGCAGCACGAATCACGACGGCGATCGAATAGTGGAGGAGTCGACTGAGCGCTAAGTTAATTCTTAATCGACTGAGAATTAGCAAAACCGTTATTCTAAAAGTCTATCTAACTCTCAGCAGAATGAGAAACTCCATGTCGTTGTCACTGGAAACTCCATGTCGTTGTCACTGGAAACTCCATGTCGGTGACATCAGCCGCACATCACATGTCGTTGTCACTGGAAACTCCATCGTTTCATACATGCTTCTACGTGATTCCATGTATAGTAAGATTGTAGCATTGTACCGTAGCTATCTTAGACTAGTACAGAGTGCTACTCGATCAATGCATTTCCATCTGAATTAATGCATGCAACTTTGTTTTCTTGTGTTTATGAATGACGTTCTTTTCCAACCATCACATCGAGCTTGCAGCCTTGGCTGAGCTTTTGAGTGTGAAAAAAATCTCAGTTACAGCCTATTGATAAGTCGCAGTTGCAATCTCATCTCGAGGAAAAACTTAGTTGTAATCCATTTGTAACTGAAAAAAATTCTGTTGTAACCGGACTTGAAGTTGGGGAAACCACACTTACGACCTCACTTTTACTCGAAAAACTCAGTTCCAACCCGACTTGCAACATGGAAAAACTCAGTTACGACCCCACTTGCAACTGTAAAAAAAATCTTGATTGCGACGTCACTTGTATCTGGAAAAAATCTTTCGTAACTAGGAAAAAAATCAGTTGCAACCTCACTTGCAACTACCAAATCTCAGTTGCATCGGATTTGCAACTTGGAAAAACTCAGTTGCGACCCTACTTGTAACTTGAAAAAATATCATAAATATTTAAGTATCACAAACAAGGAAGTATTTATTATTGAGAACATTCTTTTTATGCATACTATTGAAAATAAAATAGTATTGTGAAAATAAAGTATTTATTTCTTTAAAAAAGTCGAAAGAAGGTAAAGATAAAGGTAAAACAAATTCAACAATATGAAGATAAAACTATCATCTTTACTCTATGTAGAAACACATATGATTTAGCTGGTAATGTACAAAATGAAAAGAAATAAAAAACAAACCTTATAAAAAATAAATCAAAGTGCGAGAGTTTATGATATAAGTAATCTTGATTAATTACAAACACGCAATCAGCTCAATGCGTGGTGGTTAGTGTTGACGCTTCTCCCGTGAAGTTCCTTGGTTCGGACCTCACTAAACGTGAATGATTGAATTCTTTCTATTACAGTATATTGTTGAGCAGGGTCAAAACAACATAAAAGAAAAAACAAAAAAATAAAAATTACACTAATCTCCGCACAAAATCTTAAGGTTGTAGAGTCGACTAAGATTTAACTAGCTGAGAATTAGTAAATCCGCTATTCCAAACCCACCCTGTATCAACCGTATATAATTTTTACATCACGTAAATTTTGTCGGTAAGAAAATATATACAGGACATAATTTTTTATTTACATGACGTTATGAAAATACGACTGAAATACACATATTTATGTTGTTTTGGTGACTTTTACATTACTATGAACTCATATTTTGCATTTTTTTGCTTATGGGTCAACATTAACCTAAACATTTACATATGTAACATGATTTTTTTAATGTAATGACATAGAAAAATCATGGTTGCAAATAAGTTTTTCTACACCCTGGATGCTGAATAGGGTGCATGTATTGAGGGTTAAAATGCCAACGTTATACATGAGAGTGTTTATTGGACTTTAATTTAGGATATGCTATGAAGCTTTCTGCAAAATAATATCAGAGATGTCATCTTAACGGTTTGCTAGCCATCGACAAGTCACAGCCCCATCCCATAAGAGCAGTATGTTTGTCTCTTACATTTAGTGCCTCATAGAAGTCACCTTGCTTACATCATCTTGCTTTAAAACTTCTAACACGGACATACCGGAGTACACTATTTCTGATAACTAATATCAAAGCTCGAGTTTTTCTTTTAAGAATAAGGCTCATGTACTATGTTATCGAGATCGTAGGGCCGTCATGACGAGTGAGGTGTTTTGGCTCCCGAGCTCCCGTGATATCGGTATTTTAGAAAACTTGAAAATGATATTTTAAAGTGCCAAAAAAATAAGAAAAATTATGCATATATGGACACATGTCCTCTAGTATTTGTAGAGTTTTGATAGATAATGCCTCATGATACGCTGAAAAAGTATCGACGAACTTTGTATATTTTTTTTTGAAAGGAAAAGCGGTGGGGGAAGCTCCCACATCAAGTTTTTTTTATAAATAAGAAGAACCCAAATTTGGGTCCGTGAGGGTTTGAACTTTGGTGGCTGGGTTGTACATTCACTTACCTAACCAAGTTAGCTAGGCTCACTTCTTTGTTCATATTTCCGGACTAAGTTATTGATAGTTGAAAGAGTGCACACTCTTGTTTTCACTTTGATGCGTAGGAGCACTACTTTGATATTGGACAAATTGCAAAGTAACCCTTTGTTTTGGTGGAATCCAGACTTCCATTAAATTTGTTCCCCGTGACAGTTTTTAGAGATTGACACGGGACAATCTTTAAGATGGCGTAAAACAAAACAAAAACATACAACATGGAAGTCTTAGAATTTTTTGCGGTGATGATAATTCATATGCCGCACGTACCAAATGGAGTCCGGACGCGGGTTTACCAAAGGTTCAATATTGCCTATGGGGGATTACGAAAGTGGATGACGAGATTGAGTCAAACTCTTGCCATACTTGATGGATTCGACCATGGTTCGACCCTATGAACTCATGGGGACAGAGAGAAGGCCTACGAAGGTTTGAAAGGTTCCCAACAACCCTAGGATCAAATGGACATTGATCGGATGGTCGATGAACATTGTCTCGACCTATATAAAGAAGGGTAAACCTAACTTTGGAGGTGGCCAACCAATATCATGAATTCTCCTCGCCTTGGCTGCCATCTACAAGGAGAGGGCTCATCTACAACAACAACAACAACAATGAGGCAAGGTGGAAGAAGGCTAATGTAGCATCCCAAATTTTCAAAATTCAAAAAACATGCATTCATGCATCATCATCTTGCTGCATTGCATTTCAAATTATTTGATTTGAATTTTTAAACTCAAATTTGGTGTTAAATTATTTATTTTGACATAATAGGGTACTAAATAACCCTTGTCATAAAACCAATTAATTTATTTTATTTTGTTGGCAAACTAAGTGCCAAAGTGTTCTAAATTGAACACGATTTCCAAAAATTATTTTATCAAATTTGTCAGAGAAGTTTGAATCGGTTTTGAAATTGTTTTGAAAACAGAAAATAGAAATAAAACAAAAGACAAAAAAAGGGAAAGGCCGCATCCACCGGACCAGCCAGTGGGCCGAAGCCCAAGAGCCAGCCCGACCGAACCGAGCGAGCGCTCGTGGTCGTCTCCCTCCTCACGCCGCCGTGACTCCATTCGTTTCTCCACGCCCTTCCAGGAAGGGAAGGACGACCACGCCACATCTATCGTCTCCTCCACCCCGTGCCGCACGCCGTAGTCACTTCTACCGAGCACGAAGACCTCCAGAACGACAGGAACGCCCATGGCTGAGCCGCACCGCCACCGTTCTGGCCAACTCCGGTGACTAGCACTGCCCGGTGAGGAACCTTAGCTCCTGCACCGCCCGATCCGGATCCAAAGACCACATTTGTTTCACTTACCGAATCAGTACCGTCCAATCAGGAGCCGCCATGTGGCCGACTTTTATTTTAATCTTTTCTGTTATCCTGTTTTACAAATCCTTTTTGAGTGATTCAAATTGCAGAGGCTTTGTTTAGTTGTCCTCTGTCCAGTAGCACTGTTTTGAGCAGCTGGACAAGGAACTGAAGGAAGATCTCATCATTCAAATTTCTCAAATAAAACTTGGAGGGATGAACCCGGGAAGTATGACTAGTAGTGGTGATGCTAACCATCAAGGTTGCACAGGAATTCCACATGGTCATATGGAGAAAACTTGGTACTTAGTGGTGATGCCAACCAATAAGGTTGCGCAGGAAACCCACAAGGCCATGCATAGAAGATAAGACTGTGAGTGGTGATGTTAACCAATAAGGTTGCACAGGAAACCCACTTACCCTTATCAAAAGGATAAAACCTTGTTTTGGAAAGATAGGATTAAACTTGCTTTATGCAAAGAGCCTTATAACTCCACCGGCCATATATGCATATAGTTGTTAGAAGTTTTCCCCTATGAGTCCACAAGTATCACTTGCCAGATCCATTCCAATGGTTCTGACCAAAATTTCTTTAGCTGCAACGCTTTTACTATTGCAGGTTGTCCTGACGGTGAGTAAGGAAACATATAGGGGTTTCGAGTCTTCAACCAACATGTTCGCTTGTGGCAGCATGAAGATGATGGGGACTCTGAAAGTGCATGGTTGATCCCATGCA
This sequence comes from Puccinellia tenuiflora, assembly GCA_012064385.1. Classification (NCBI taxonomy): domain Eukaryota; kingdom Viridiplantae; phylum Streptophyta; class Magnoliopsida; order Poales; family Poaceae; genus Puccinellia; species Puccinellia tenuiflora. Next base: position 1,501,803 of record QRDG01000201.1, on the reverse strand, counting down.
TGGTTTTGGTAATTAATGACAATCTCTATGGACTAATATTTGCATTGAGCTCTATGTGTAGGTTGTCCTTTAGCTTGTATCAAGATCATTTGTTGATCAAGGCCAAGCTTGCTTGTCTCCATTGGTTGGAGTCAAGGTCAAGGTAGAAGATCATTTGTTGATCAAGGTTGTTGATCAAGGCTTTGTGCGGGTTGATCAACTCTCAAGTTCAAGTGAAGATATGCCGAAGAGTGCTCTCCCCATCTTGGTGTATGGGGGAGCGTCATGTGATTCTTCACCAAGCGAAGCGCAATCAAGAAAGGTGGTTTGTCTTGAGGAGATGAAGATCGTCTTCATCGACCTCAAGTGGATTAATGCGCAAGGCAAAGGTATGATCTTGGTAGGGTTTCTATTTTACCGGTCTCATGTTGTTTAGTGAGAGACCGGGTTATAGGATAGATACCGTACTATCAAGAGGGGCTCTCGACCGAGTATCGTGATCGTATCGTTCGTGGAGAGCTCAAACCTTTGCATCCATGCAATCATCTTTATTGGTTCTTATTTGGCTTTTATCCATGTGAGAATATAGAGCTTGTGTTCATCTCCATACCAAGCTCTAGTTCATCAAAAACGGATCTCATGAATATCTTCTTGCGTTTTTGATTTCGGAGGTTTTATCGGTTTGTCTCTTCTACGAGAGGTCAAACTCTCTCCTTATGATTTCCTCCCCACATGATAGACTATGATGTGTATATGCATGATCTTGTAGGGCTTTTGATTACCTTCGAAACAAGCCCAAGATCATTGAAAACGGAGTCTTGATGAAAAGCTTGTGCGTTTTCGGTGTTGGAGATTTTGCCGGTTCATCGCTTGGAAAGGTCTCACCATTCCATCCCTCCGCACAATCTCCTTTGCTTGTTTTAATATTTTCAGTTTTTGTAGGGTAAGCTCTTGTCGTCCTCTTTCCAACAAAATTGGATTCACTCGATTCGGACTTCATTTGCAAAAGTTATGGCAGTTCTGGTTTTCTCTGTTTGGATCTACCCCGGAGAGGGTCCGGAGTCTCCGGTCACACCGGAGTCTCCGCCCCCAAGGACCCGGAGTCTCCGCCCTGTGATTTTCGCTGCCGTTTGTCTGCTGTGGTGCGCTTCTGGACAGGGGTCCGGAGTTCCCCCGGAGAAGGACCGGAGTCTCCGGCCCACCGGAGTCTCCGGCCCGAGGACCCGGAATCTCCGGCCCCCCCTTTTTCTTCAGCCTTTGCATTTGTGTGGTGCGCCTCTGGATAGGGGTCCGGAGTACCCCCGGAGGGTGCCCGGAGTCTCCGGCCTAGCCGGAGTCTCCGACCCAAAGGACCGGAATCTCCGGCCTCCCCGATGACCAGCAGGCCGGAGTCTCCGGTCACTTACTCCGGAGTCTCCGGCCTGGACAGGCTCCAACGGCTAGTTTTTGGGGGAGGCTATAAAAAGCCTCCTTCCCCCCAAAAACCTGGTTGGACACCTTGCTCACTTGTTCTTGCTCTTCCCCTTTGCTCTAATCCTTGTGAGCTTGATTCCTCTCTTCCCCTCCATGATTCTTGCCCAAATTTAGGGTTTCAAGAGAGGAGATCTAGATCTACCATTCCACCAATCAAAATCCCCTCTAAGTGAGGGAAAACTTGTGGATCTAGATTTTGGGTTGCTTTGTGTTCATCCCCTTTGTTCTTCCTCTCTTATTCCCTCCATAGCATTAGTTGCTTTGGTTGGAATTTGAGAGTGAAGGATTTGAGCACTTTGTGTGCTCTTGCCTTTTGCATTTGTTGCATCGGGTTGCTCCCTCCACGGTGATACGTGAAGATCAAGTTGAGAAGCTTGTTACTCTTGGGTGCATTGTGTTCCCAAGAGCTTGTTGCCTTTTGGGTGCATTGTGTACCCTAGACGGTTTGGAGGTGCCGCGAAGTCTTCGCTTGTGAAGCTTCGGCACGAGTTTGGGAGCCCCCAATTGAGTTGTGGGTGTGTGCCCCAAGAAGAGTTGTAAAGGGCTCCGGAATCCGCCTTGAAGGATTCCGATAGTGGAAGGTGAACCAATCCCTTGGGTGAGGTTCATCGGAGAATAGGGTGAGGCCTTTGTGGCATCTTGAGTAGGCCTCTTGTGGCGAGCTCACACCCCTCCAACGAGACGTACTCCCTTAACAAGGAGGAACTCGGGAATACATCCTCGTCTCCGCGTGCCTCGGTTATTTCTATACCCGAGCTTTACTTATGCAATTTACATTGTGATAGCCTTCGTGCTTGAAGTTCTTTTCTATAGCTATCACCTTGTTGCTTGAATTGCTTAGCATAAGTTGTTGGTGCACATAGGTGAGCCTAGTAATTAGGTTGTTGGCTTGTTAATTTAAACACATAGTTTTATTCCGCAATTATCAAGCCTCTAATTAGAAAAGGTTTTAATCGCCTATTCACCCCCCCCTCTAGGCGACATCCGGGCATTGTTTGTTCTTTCAGACTCCATGCTTAATTTTTACTTCTGTTGTTTACTTCGAATAAGCTAGCTTCGAGCTATGCACTTTGTAATCGAAACTACTTTGAATTCTGGATCATGCGTATAATAAAAATGATGCACCGTTATGGTATTTCATCTTGTACTGTGTGTACTAGCGATTCGATCCAGGGACTAGCACTATACACAGGTATATTGTCTATTTTAAATGGCAAGGTCGCTACAGCTAAGGGGCGGAGGTCCCCTAGGCCGGTCGGCCGACGTGGTGTCGCCGCCGCCCCGCGTGGCTGGCGCCTCCTTCATCACCATCTCCATCGCTACATTCTCCCCCTTTATAGTGGTCCACTTCCCACAAATATCGGTAAACACCATGTTCAAGTAATGGATTACAAGATGGACCACTATAGAGAGTGAAAGGACACGGATGTCGCCTAGAGGGGGGTGAATAGGCGATTTAAAATTATTACGGTTAAGGCTTGAATAAATGCGGCATAAAACTAACGTTTAATTTATCAAGCCAAAACCTAAAATAGCTAGGTTTACCTATGTGCACCAACAACTTATGCTAATAAATATAATCAACTTGGTGATAGCAAGATATATAACTTTAAACTCTATGGCTATCACAAAGTAAATAGCATAAGTAAGAAACTCGGATATAGAAATACCGAGGCACTTGGAGACGATGATTTATCCCAAAGTTCACTTCCCAATGGAAGCTAGTCTCCGTTGGAGCGGCGCGGTGTTCACCAATGTGAAACACCGAGTAGCCTTGATATGGCACACTGTATCTCCGTTCTGTCTTACCACCAATGTGGCGAGGCACTTGTCACTATGTTGCCGTTGAGGTTGACAACTAGAACCTTTACAAGGATGAAGCACACTCCACAAGTTGGAGGGTCTTCACCAAATGCACCGAGCCGCCAAGACTTGATGCTTCAAGGCCGGGGCACACACCACAACTCAATTGGTGGCTCCCGACAATGTCTTCGTAGCTACCAAAGCTCCGAGACCAACAAGGTTGGGCCACCCTCCACAACCTAATTAGAGGCTCCCAACAAATCCCGTGAGCCACCAAGACTTTGAGAAATCAACAACCGTCTAGGGTACCAACGTGCCCTAGAGGAACAAGCTCTAGGGCACAAAAGCACCCAAGAGTAACAAGCTTCTCAACTTCGACTTCCACGTATCACCATGGAGAACTCAAACCGATGCAACTAATGCAATGGCAAGAACACACTAAGTGTTCAAGTTCTTCCAACCCGAATCCAACCAAAGCAACTAATGCTTGGGAGAGATTTGAGAGGAAGAACAAAGGAGAAACACCAAGAAACTCCAAAGATCTAGATCCAAAGTGTTCCCCTCACTTAGAGGAGAAATCAATCGGTGGAAACAAGGATCTAGATCTCCTCTCTCGTTTCCCTCAAAAACTAGCAAGAACTATTGGAGGGATTGAGAGAAAGCCAAGCTTGAGAAGGTCAACAATGGAGGGGAGAAAATAGCTCAAGAGGTTGGCAAAAGGTTGGGGTTTATTTGGGGAAGAAACCCCTTAAATAGGAGGCTCCAAAAAGGAGCCGTTGGAGAGTGCAGGGTGGCCGGCCTAGGCCGACCGGGGGGGCGGCCAAGATCTGCACGCAGGGGAAAACCAGGGGAGCCGGCCTGGGCCGGCCACCCCCCCAGAGCCGCCCGGCCTGGGCCGGCCAGGGGGCCGGCCACCCCCCAGAGCCGCCCGGCCTGGGCCGGCCAGGGGGCCGGCCACCCACCAGAGGCACCTGGCCTGCAGCCCGGTCTAGGCCGGCCAGGGGACCGGCCAGCCTTCGGCGACGCCTTCTAATTTCGACTAAGATTGTTCGACACCGAAAACGCAATAACTTTCACATACGAACTCCGTTTACAATAATCTTGGACTCGTTGGAATCGTCACAACGAGCCCTACAATATTATGCATAGAAACATCATTGTTCAATAGGATATGGTAAAACCAAAAGATGAAAGTTAAAACCTTTCTATTGAAGACCGGAAATCCATATCGTTTGCAAATGAAGTCCGAATAAAGTGAAACCAACTTTGTTGGAAAGAGGACGACAAATGCTACCCAATAACAAGTGAAAATATTGAAACCAAGCAAGGGAGATTTTGCTACTAAACGGAAGAGTGAAACCTTCCGCATAGATGGACCGGCAAAATCTCCGACACCGAAAACTTAAGAGGAGACATATGGAAACCGTTTTCGGTGACCTTGGCCTTGTCATGACAAGCACGACAAGCACCAATACCACACCACGATAAGAGCCAAATAAGAACCAATAAAGATGATGCCAAGGATGCAAAGGTTTGAGCTCTCTATGACCGATACGCTAAAGCTCACTTGAGAGCCCCTCTTGATAGTACGGTTACCTATCCTAAAACCCGGTCTCCCAACTACACCGCGAGACCGGTAAAATAGAAACCCTATCAAGATCATACCTTTTCCTTGCGCATTCCACTTGAGCTAGATGATGACGATCTTGATCTACTCTCAAGTGGATCACCTTTCTTGATTGTGCTCCGCTTGGTGAAGACTCGCATATTGCTCCCCCATACACCAAGATGGGAGAGTGTGCATTCCACTTGAGCTAGATGATGACGATCTTGATCTACTCTCAAGTGGATCACCTTTCTTGATTGTGCTCCGCTTGGTGAAGCCTCGCATATTGCTCCCCCATACACCAAGATGGGAGAGGCACTCTTTCGCATATCTTCACATGCCCTTATCTTGTATGTTGATCAACTTGCACTTAGCCTTGATCAACATATATTCTTCTTCTTCGCATACCTTCACATGCGCTTATCTTGTATGTTGATCAACTTGCACTTAGCCTTGATCAACATATAATCTTCTTCTTTTAGCCTTGACTCCAACATATGGAGTCCAAGCATTCCTTATGGACCAACACTAGAAATATAACTCAAAGCACACATTAGTCCATAGAGATTGTCATTAATTACCAAAACAACACATGGGGGCAACCATGCTCTTTCAATCTCCCCCATTTTGGTAATTGATGACAATCCCTTTAAGAGGGTTTATATAATGAATTGCGCAACCTTGCAAGACAAGGATGCATGAGCATGAGAGGCAAATGCTTAAGAACCAAACGAACGCGTAAAACCAAATTCCCTTAAACCCTCTAAAACTTCTCCCCCATTGGCATCGATTGCCGAAATGGGAAGAAAAATTTAGAAGGCCAATATAATATGAGTTCCTCCACAAGGTATGCATTTCTCAAGATATGAGTGAAATTAAATGCACATATCCATTGACGAATAATAGAGGAAATCAAACTATATTGAGGATCCAAAGATTGCAAAAGGATGAAATCATTCTAAACATCTCCACAAAGGAGAAAAGCATTCAAGAAGATCATAACCGAGAGTTCTAAATAAAAATAGAGAAGCTCCCCAATGTTCATACACTATTGAGGAGTGCACAAATATGGAATCCTCACTCCCCCAAAATCATCTAGAACACTCACCAAGTGCAAGGATGTAAAAAATAAAGCAAACAGAGCACTTGCACCAAAGATGTGGTTGAGCCATAAGGAGATACCAATTAAGAGAAACTATCAATAAAGGCCCAACCAAGAGTATGTGTGTGACAAGACAATTAATTTGGTAAGACACATAGTCTTAACCAAATAGAGATAAGTTATATATCAAGTATTGACACACACAACTTACAAAGAAGGTTTAAAAAAAATATGTTCACAAGCTTAAGGATACCAATTGGAAATTAAAACCAATCGAAAAAACCAAGAGCTAGTGAGAACATTTAGCCAACAAAATCAACATACTCACCGTGATGAGCATGAAGAGAAGAATCTTCAATAAAATGTGAGTGCGCAAAGATGCGAATAGAAATAAGACAAGCACTCACGAGACAAACTTGGAGCCACCAAAGAATTATAGATAAAAGACAAGGTGGCTTAAAGAAAATAGGATACCAAATAAAAGGTGACATCTCTCATATGTATATGTTTCTAAGTAGACAAATCATTAATGGTATATATCGACAAAGAAACTTACACATATAAAATGGTCGAAGCGAAGGAGACCATGGTAATCAAAGCGAAGTCATGAATATACAAAAAGAGATTATTGCTTAAAAGCATAGCACATAGGTCAAATTTATCTCATTGTATATAAATAAACTTCAAACACATCAAATGCATCACACCTATCACTAAGGGAACAAGAGATAGTGGAAATGCTTTGAGATAGGCAACAAGTATCACAAAGAAACAATACCAATTGAAGGAAGGGTTCTTGCAATTTCATCACAAATATCACAAAGATATACCAAGTGAAGGAAATAAGCCAAAACCACAACAATTACACATTTAAAGTTTTCATGCCAAGAGGCAACCTACACAAGGTTGAATACAAGAAAGATATGCATGAGATAGATACTTGTTACCGATATAGCATTGGTGATGATGAAGATGAGAACTTTTGTTTATCATCAAAGCTTGACTCCTAAAATCACATGGTGAGACCACCTTCCTTATGAATGAGGCAAGCATCCAACGCTTCTCCATTGTACCTAAAACAAAATTCAAGTACAACATGGTTCCCAAACTCATTGGGTCCCATAGAAGTTAGATGAACTACAATACATAGGACATACTCCACATAAATATGTGCATATAGATGTGAAATTGAATTTCATGCACATCTTACCCGATTTAGGATTCGGTGGAGTATTCCCTATATATTGGATCAAGAAAGACAGGTATGCCATATAATATATATGTTAAGGGATATACATACAAAGTCTTTTAAGAACCAAACGAGATACAATTTGGACAAACACCAAGTAAACCAAGAAGAGAGCACACCAAAGTGTGACACAAAAGGTTGTCCAAATTAAATCAAAATCCAAATCAACACATGATTGAGGAAGAATCAAATCAACATATGATTGATTCCAAAACACATCAACACATGAAGTGTGATATCAAAAGGAATCGAATCAAAGCAACATATGATTGATAAGACACCAATTGAAAATAAGATACCAACTAGGAGAAAGATACCAAGAAGAGGATAATACTTGACCGGAATCAAGTAAAGTAAAATAAAGCAATTAAGTATCAAAATTCCCACAATAAATATCAATTGAAACAAATATCTACTGAGGAGATATTAAATTCCAATTAATACCAATTGAAGGTACCTAGGCAAGGCCAATGAGCATATAAGATAAAAGAAAGAGACATGCTCAAAGGATTTCTCATTCTATAGGATAAAAATAAAACAAGAAATGAGAAAGCAAGACTCCCAAGAGAGAGCAAGGTTACACCAAATAAACCAAACACCCTCTACACTTTTCATGATGGCACAAAGCATCAAGAGAAAAAGATTTGTCTTCCATAAACACATACGATAGAAATCAAATGCCAATTGAAAGGATCAAATATTGATAGATAGGATAGTGTTCTAAATAAAAGGAATGCTCCCCCAAGATTCATGCATTATTTTTGATATTTGCATTTGAATACAAAATGCACGCACAAGGGATCATTACTCTTCATATTTTATTTACAACATTAAACACTACCAATTTGAAGATTAGGATCCTTGCAAGAGGCAAGGAAGGCAATGGGAGTCAAAATAAATATTTTGGCAAGAGATGGGGCAAATAAAAGCCAATGCCAATGTAAGGATAATCAAAAATATTCTATCACAAACATAAATATGGATTGTCCAAGGACAGTGACCATTTGGAATTATTTTCCCGGTGATAGAGGTATTCAAGAATATCCTCACAAGATAAAACATATGGCAAGAGATAAGAAATAAAACACCATATTTAATAAGGTTTGTTGGTAGTTCCAACTATTCAAACCAACCGGCAAGGCCATGGTTAGAATAATATGGAACAAATGGTTTCTCAAATAATATATAGGAATGCATATTAGAGAGAAACCATACCAAGCAAACTCACACAAACAAGAGCCAAAGGATAGCTAATAAAGCAAATTGGAACTTGTTCGAGCTAATATGCCACATAGGAATAAGATAATTTACAATATCAAATCTAAGTGGCAAACCTCAAATGTTCACATTTTGTAGGATTGTAGTATGCACATAGCTTATTACTCCCCCATAATGTGATAATTCATTTTATCTAAGCAAGAGGCAAATAAAATCAACTAGAGATAATTAATGGACATTATAGAATTTGAATTTCTCATGAGCATGACACACCACATAGTTACTAGATAATCTTGATATATCAATACTAGGTGGTGTTCCTCATATACACACATTTTAGGTTAGTGAAGTGCACAAAGCATATCACTCCCCCAAAATGGGATAGTCCATTAATCTCTCAAAAGAGCCCATTGAAATCAACACAAGATCCAATAAAGACTCAACACAAAGTTTACACATATATGGAGCGCACATTAACATACACAAACTTGATTGCTCAAGGTAAGTAATAAGCACAACATATACAAGCACATGCTAGGAACAAAACTAACACATGCACGGGAGCAAGCAACTTTCAATGTATATATAATGTAAATATAAGTTACCGCAAGAAGGAGCATTGGATATGAGATAGATATGTGATAATCCAATTGACTTGGCTTAATGAGATATAACCATGAAGATCCCTTAATTCTTCAAATGATAGCCAAGTCACCAATGTCCTCCATCACAACCTATTGATCAAGTTTGAGCTTGTTGGTCCCCAACCAAGTTGGGTCCTAAGAGGTTAGTCACAATAGGCTTGGCAACCCAAATGGTTCTTTTCTTGACACCACTTTGAGTCCCCACATATTTGGCAAACACATTGCCAACTCTATCCTTCCTAAGAGAATAAACATCATCAATTATTATGGGGTTGGATAGAGTACCATTAGTGCATGAAGAAGCCAAGTGGCCCTTCTCACGGCATAGTAGCAATATCGACTCTTTTCTTTCTTCTTAGTAGGCTCCTTAACTTGAGGAGCAATGACTTGAGTCTTCTTAGGAGGTGGCCCTTGTTCAAACTCGAGTTTGAGCATGAGATTGAACAATAGGCCGCTTCCCGTAGTTGCTTCTCACTAAGAGGCTTCTTTTTCAATGGGCAATCCCTAACATGGTGCCCTTCAACTTTGCATTTGAAGCAAACAATCTTGGCTGAGTGATTGACTTGTTCTTGGCCCTTCTTATTGCTACTCTTGGACTTGTTCTTGATATTGGAGTTGAATCCAAATCCACTCTTGTCATTGGGGGATTTTTGCACACTCAACATGTTGTCAAGTGTGGCCTTCCCTTTATGACGCTTCTCCACATCTTTCTTCAAGAAGTGGCTTGTGCCTTGTGCTCTTTAGTCTTCCCTACAAGGTTAGTAGCTACACAAGTACTAGTGGAAGTTGAGGCTTCATTGTTAGAGCAACTAGGCACGAAATGTAATTCAATATATGATTTACCACTAGCGTGAGGTGAAGAATTACAAGGACTAGCACATGGCATTGTAGCATTTTGAGTAGAAGTTGTGCCATTGTCCACATGAGGCTCACTAGATATTACCTTGGTAGCGATAGCCTCATGAGCTAACTTTAGCTTATCATGTGATACTAGAAGATCTTCATGAGAGCTCGAGAGTTTTCTCATGGCTTTCTTCCAATATCTCATAATTGCTAGTTGGCAATTTAAGTTGAGCCCTTAGCTCAACATTCTCCTTTAAAATGGATGCTTCACAAGAAATAGAGTTAGTAGCACAAGTATCAACATTAATAGCAATGGGAGAACAAGTAGGAAGCTCTTTTAGTAATTGAGCTTGGAGTTGATCATGAGACTTAGTGAGATGTGCAAGAGAATCTTCCAAGGACTTGACATCCTTTTCAAATTTCACATTAGCCTCAAGGAGTCTAACAATTTCAACAACAAGCTCATCATTTTTATTTTAAAATCATTAGCCACCTTGAGAGCTCTATCATGGGTTTCATTTACTTTAGATAACTCTAGAGTAAATGTCTCCTCAAGAGATTTCTTGGTGGTTTGTTCTTCTTCAAGAGCTTCCTCAAGATCCGCAATCGTGTTCGCATAATCACGTTCGCGGCTAAGACTTTCATTTTCACGAGCTTCCAAATTTTCAATAGTAAGCCCTCGCTCAACAAGGGTGCTCATGATTTCATGTAGGTTCTCACAAGCATTTTTTCTTTGAAAGAGCATTAAGAACCATTAGACCTTTCTTATTAAAGTAAGCATCATCTTCTTCATCATCATTATTATTGTCATGATCATCACTACTTGACGATTTAGAAGATATGCAAGGACTATCAACACAAGCATGTGAAACATTTATAGTTCTAGATGTGTTTAAGTCCAAAGATAAATCATTGCAATAAGATAGAGATGAAATATCATCTATAGAAGCTCACTATCATCATTGCAAATTTATCCCTACTCATCATTGCATTATTTTGTGGCTTGCCACATGTAGGTGAGGTAGAAGAAGTTGAGAACTCATTACGCCCGGAGGTGGAGGGAGAACAATCATTCTCACTATCAATGGACACACCATAATTGTCTTGAAGCTTGGTCCATAGCTCATGAGCATTCCGATAAGGAGAGATCGACAAGCAACTGCATTTCTCAAAGACATGAAAACACTTTAGAAGCTTGAGCATCTAGATAAGAATTTTCCTCATCCTCCAAAGATACTAGGAGGAGAAAACCCATATCTAAGATTTGCTCTATAGATGGATCAATGTCCCTAAAATAATTTAGCATGCGATTTCTCCAATCATTATAATTAGTGCCATCGAATATTAAAGAGGCATTGTGCACTAAACCACTAGACGACATCTTTACTCTCTAGGCCGTGAAGCCCTATAAAGAGAGAACCCGCTCTGATACCAATTGAAAGGACACGGATGTCGCCTAGAGGGGGGGGGTGAATAGGCGATTTAAAATTATTACGGTTAAGGCTTGAATAAATGCGGAATAAAACTAACGTTTAATTTATCAAGCCAAAACCTAAACTAGCTAGGTTTACCTATGTGCAGCAACAACTATGCTAAGCAATATAATCAACTTGGTGAGCAAAGATATATGACTTTAAGCTCGATGTCTATCACAAAGTAAATAGCATAA